>JAJOZX010002021.1:0-45000 GCA_023014485.1 Bathynomus jamesi
CCCCCCCCCCCCCCCCCCCCCCCCCCCCCCCCCCCCCCCCCCCCCCCCCCCGAACACAACACCAAGCAAGCGCGCATATGCACATTTGACTAACTGTTAAAATGCGTGTAAGAGAAGCGAGCAACAAGCTTCGTCACTCCTTCTTCAGTGAGTGGCCGGCCATTAAGCGAGTTCGCACAAGCATAAACGACCCTTAAGATATGTGCAGCAATCCGCTCAAGTTCAAATCCAGTGAGAGATTTGCTGCTTCGCACGCCGTCCTCTTGTTAGCAACAAAAGGAGACTTCGTTTCACGTTTTTTTTTTGTTTTTTTTTTATTTATTTATTTTCAACGACCAAAGAAATACTTAAGGTTTTTTCCTTCTTAAATTTAATATTCTCGTATCAGAAATTGATGCACATCAGCTACGAAGATAAAAACGAAATCCAAAAAGGTACTCTTGTCGAAAGGTGTTTTTGATTTAAATTTCTATAATGGGTATTGAGGAAAAAGATTCAGAAAAATGGGGAAGGGAGTTGTGCAAAGACTAACTGAAGGAAAATGGACAACGAGATTTCAGAGAATAAAAGTTGCATAATGTGCAGTGAAGAAATTGCGAGCACTGCTATATCGTGTGCTAACTGACGGGAGAATGTCGCCAAACACAAAGTGGGGGGTGGGGGGGGGGGGATCTGAATGCGGAAAAAAGAGGGGGAGGGGGAAATAGCAGTATACAAACATCAAATTGACGGGAAAGTGTGATTCATGCAAATACTTCTTTGTCTCATTTGTTTCGTTTACTATCAATGAGAGAGAAAATAGAAAGAAAACGGAGAATAGAGAGAGAAGAGGAAGAGGAAGAAATAGAAAGCGAAAAAAAAAAAAGAAAAATGCAAATAATCCTTCCACCATTCATAGAACAGTCCTTAAAAGTGAATAATTAAACACGCATCTGAACTCCAAATGGATGGAAGCTCATCTCAAAATAGGGAGATGAAGGGTTCGACCTCAATTACGACTCAAAGGACGCGTATACCAATGATTTTCTAGGGCATGAGAACAATATGACCTCCTCGGGTAAGGTCGTATTCACGTTGAGTAATGAGTAAGAGTGTTAATGTGTTACTTTGAATGTTTATTTTCAATTCGAAGTAGAAAAGAAGTAGAAAAGAAGGAAAACAAATACGGCTCAAGGAACGCGGAAACGGGGGAGGAGAGGGGGGGGGGACTTCAGTAGCGTTTGTTTTGGACAAAAGAACTCGAGAACTTCCTTTAAGAAACGAAACACGAGAGCAACCGTACACGAGATTCGAGAACCTGGTGGGGAATGGCAGTTCACCCGTTCAAACTCTTAAATAATTTTCGCTCACCCTATTCACCATAATTAAAAACATTTCTTTAAACATATTCTCTCCAGGAAACGCGAATGTAAACTACATTCCACAACGGATAGTTTAACTACTGTATAATATTTTTTTTAATTGTTTCACTCACGCGCGAGGGACACGTTCCGTAACGAGTAGCAAAAGTTACGCAATCGCGAAACGCCATCTACCGAATTCTGGGTGAACTGAAGTAATACCCCGATACAAAAATGCTAGTATAGAATACACTGTCTTACAACGAGGTTTTCTCGTGTACACGCACAATAGGTAAACCCGCAATTCTAACACGAGTGACAAATCAATTTTGGCCCTCATTTTTGTCGCTCCATTTAATTTCTCAAAAGACGCTCAAAGGACGATAAAAGGCACTGGAAAAGATGCTGAATCGGAGCGCAGGGAGAGCCGTTTTTTACCGGCATTTCCGATCGTGAGAAACATTTGTATTTAACGGTGAATGAAGCAGTTTTGTCTCCCGAAGATTTACAGCCCAGTTGCACTTTTTCAGATGCTCATTAATCACAAATTTATATATATATATATATATATATTACAGAAAGTGTGTAACCATCCATTTCACGTAATGGCTGTTTCACTTGGTCATTTCGCGAAATGACTAAAATCTTCAGCCATTACGCGAAATGGCTAAAATTCCACCTTCGTCATTTCGTACAAGATCATTTGTCCGGTTAGGTCAACTGTATGCCCTTGACAATTGGTTAAGTTGTGTTATTTCGTTAGTTTTAACGAAAATAACGACAACCTAACCAATTGTCAAGGGCATACACTTGACCTAACGGGCCTTCAATGGCGGACATCGGAATAACATTGAAGGCCCGGTTAGTATTTGAAAACCTCTATATTGAAAATGTGTATTTTAAGTGTGTTTCACTTATTTGAACAGACCTGTGGATGTATGCATGTTTTAGCAGATTTAGTTTAATAAAGGTTTCCAATTTTATTGTGATGTTTGTTATTTCTATGAATTCATGACAAAAGTCATTTTAGCCATTTCACGAAATGGCTGGTATGGTAACACACTGATTGTAACATTACACACACAGTCATAAGTCACCTTCGAATTACAAGTTATTATTTGTCTAAAAAACGTTCTTGACTTTTTTAACCTTGTTCACAAACTGAGACGGAATTTTACATAGATTTCAAAATTTTCATACTTATTCGATAATTATAGTGTGTGTGTGTGTGTGTGTGTGTGTGTGTGTGTGTGTGTGTGTGTGTGTTGTGTGTGTGGTGTGTGTGTGTAGAGAGAGAACCTGGGAACAATACAAATTCATTGTTTGAATCGTCAATACCGATGTCGAGATATTTCAATGAAGAAATTAACATAGTTGAAACTCTCTAAAATTTTGCCACTCTGACAAGCGAAACTGCTACTCAGCAAGAACGTCAAATAACCATCGCAAATCAAGCCTTCCCGCCTTATCTTAAAGTATATCTCGTGCGGGACACGATTAGATTAAGACGAAGATACCCCACATACCAACGCCATGCAATTCCACAATCATCAAAATCTAATGACAAACGCGTCTACACACTCACCAGCATACGCACATACCACAGCACGTACATATACGATCTAATATACATGGATGATTGCATTCATTCTTACACGATGAGGCCACTTTACCGACCTCGGGTCATGACCCTGCACTAACGAGGGATTGCCTTTTCCCCAGCTTTTAATCCCAGGTTTCGAACGATAAAGGAAAGGAACATACGCCAGTCATCGTTATGCATCAAACATGAAAAGCATCACTAAAACACGTGGCAACAACCATCACCACAATCACAATCCCATTAAATGCACCCTTTAATACGATACATTACTAACTCAATTTAGTTAGGGAGCTGATGCCAATCCCTTGATCTGGAAAAGGGTTCAAATCGTTGAAAAGTGAAACTTAATTTAATCTAACCTTTACATTAAGTATAAGGTTAATCGAGTTTTAAACTTTATTTCCGATGATTTGTACATCTCCATTCTTATTTTCGAAGGAATGATATATATATATATATATATATATATATATATAAGATTCTTCCTTTTCTTAAAAAGGGATTTAACCTTAGATGAAGCTGAATTGCTTCAAGCTAATTGAGTTCTTTAACTTGTAGGTTTACAAATTTTAGCTCGTCAATCGCGTTCTAAACCTTTCAAACCTTTGAGGCGTGTCAAGAGAAGTACAAAGGACTTAATTAAACGTGATGTAAATCCAAGTTAAATATTAAAATTGGTTTCCTTTAACAAAACACTAACATCACCGGAAATCATTCAACCAACAATTAAATTTGGAATGTGTAATAATGGAAGGACTTCGCCGTGAATGAAAGGGTTGTGCATATAACTGTAAATAGAAGCCTTTTAAGAGCCTAAAACCAGTTTTGTACAGTATATGTGGCCTATATGTCGTGGAGAATAACTGAATATAGACACGCACTCGCATTTCGAACTCTCAGAGTAGCTAGCTATTCCGATTAGTAGTGTCTATCGAGATAAAAGAGACTTCACTCAAACGTAGTGATTTTGAATCCAATAAGGGCACAATCGCAATGAAAATTAACGATTTTCAGTTCAATTAATTTACTAAACTAATTCATTCACCGTATTTACCTTTGACATAGATTATTAGGCCTATTAAACTTATTATAATTAATACATTTCACCAAAGAAACGAATGGACCCCTTATTATTATTATTTGCAACGTTCATTTCACATTAAACGATAACCGAGTTCACACGAAACTACAAGCGACACAACTTCACTCGAGAACGGCTGGCGAATAACTGAGCTGTGAGGGCTGAATAATGCTGATCCGGGCCCCGGGGAGGGATTTTGTTAATAATATTACTATTATTATTATTGAAATGGCAACGGGAAAGAACTTTAATGCTTTACCTGGAAAACGCGATAAAATAATAAATGAACGATACCATCATCTTTCAGCTCGAAATTTGCTATTGTTTTATTTAATTTTTAGAAAAAATATCTTCAGTGTGTGTGAAGGATTCGTAAATAAAACCAAGTAAATTTATGGTTATAACTAAAGTTTAACAGTTTGTTAAGTGAGGAAAGGTCGTATAGTGATAGGGAAGCCAATAAATCTTGGATCTATTGCCGATTTACGGGTTTAGCGGGTCAGACTATCGAGTGAACGGTTTGCAGTTTCGATGTTATCAATCTCTCCCGGTCAACGACGAGAGTGGGTCATTGCTGGAATTAAAAAGCAGTCTGCAGCACCTCGGGATCATTCTTACACAAACTCTTACGGTAAAAAAAGAAGCCTACATCTCGTAAATAAGATGGGACAGTTAGTCGCATTGAATACATTTCCTCTACAATACGGGCAATACACGCATTCGTATCCTCATCAATGCGCATATACGCAACTCGCATTTGTAGGGGCCGAGCCCCATCCAAGAAGGAATTTTTGTTCTTTTCATTTTTCGCCTTTGGTTCGCACATTAATTTCAGTCTTCTATTAACCGGGATGCAACTGACCTTTGTGCTATCTCCTTTCCTCTCTCTTCCCACTGGGAAGCATCGACGGTAAATCAAAGCTGCATTTTAGACGCTGAAGCAACATTAATATATCCGAGAAACACCGATGACATCGCTTGAAAAAGGCCTATTCTTCCGTTTACAAACTCTTCTTTCCCCCATCCCCCAATATAACCTAAAAAAAAAAAAAAAAAAGTTGAGCACACTGCTCATACTAATATCGAATGTACTCGTGTACATCTGATTATCAGGACAAAACAAGGAAGCACCCTTAAACCGGATTTCCCACCCACGCCACAAAGGGAAACACACACACACAACCACACACACCCCTTTGGAACTTTTATAATGAAAAATTCATAATTAAACCTTTTTAAAAGCAAAAAATAAAATCTTCACGGAAACATGTACATACTACGACAGCGATTTTTAACTGTAATCACTTCAAGGAATAAACGAGTCTCAAACACGATGAAGCGAAGAGTTCGCGACTTCAATAATGACTCCAAACCGTATATAGTAACGCTCAAGGGACTAATTAAGAATGAAAATCATAAATAAATTCGTGCGCAACGAACGTTGAACGACCTTCCGCCGAAATCACGAGTGACAAATTCCCAACCAAGTTTTGTGATTATTGGGAAGTTATATCAGATTCACATTCAATCACTCATTTCAGGTCTCGTTATAGAAGAATTCTGGTACTTGACATTGTTCTCCAATTCTCATTCCAGGTTTCGTATCGTTCAAGTAAACTCTAAAGAAGGATGAGTGGAAGTAATCAGTCATCGTCAAAACTTGGTTTGCAATTACATGAAGCTGCTTAACCTCAATCACTCTAATGGTGTGTGGTGTGTGTGTGTGTGTGTGATATATATACATACTTGACTTTATGTACCATGCGTCATCAGCAGTAGACTCGTCAGATGAATTAATGTACGGTAGGCCTTTTGGTGGTGTTGCTTTTTTAAGGAAAAATTTGTCAAAACATAAAATTTTTAACAAGCGATAATGTAAGGTTGTTAGGCATTGAATTACGAGTGAACAATGCTTGCATATTAATTGTAAACTGCTATTTACCATACAACAACGGCAGTAATCTAGATGAATACATTGATTTGCTGTACAAAATTAAGTCCTTATCAGATAACCCCAAATATTCTCGCTGTATAATAATGGGGGACTTCAACGGGCATGTGAACTCGGAATTCTTTGTAGAATTGGGTAACATGTGCGAGTCGGCCAATTTAAGTATAAGTGATGTAGATGTATTCGGGGTAGCCAGTGGTAATTTTACATACGTTAGTGATATGAGTGGTACCACCAGGTGGATTGATCATTGTCTCACTAGTAATAATCTAAAGGATCGAACTGTTAGAGTTCATATTCTGCATGATTTCCTTTTTTCTGATCATAGAAATATTAATTAACGTTACCAATTTATGCGCAACACGACTTAACAAGAACTCAATAGGTAAGAATAATCGCGTCGATTGGTCCAATGTTAATATGCAGCAGAGAATAGAATACAAAGACAGAACAAGTCACCTCTTTAATAATTTAGAAATTTTGCATCTTGCCTGTAATAATCCTTGCCTAAATGATTCTCACTGTAAACTCATAGGTATTATAGTAAGATAATATCCGTTAAGAGAAGCAGGAAGCCCCCTGATTAAATCTTACAACTATCATACTAAGATTATTCCTGGATGGAATGATTTTATTGCCCCCCCCCCTTGAAGAAGGAATCGAAAGACGCCTATGATTTGTGGTGCTTTGATGGTAGACCCGGATTAGGACCAGTATACATGAATATGTGTAGAAGTCGGGGTCAGTATAAGGCGGCCATAAGGCGATGTAAACAGGAAGGGGAGTCTATTCGAGCATCAAAAGCCTGTGAAGCTCGCATAAATAACGATAATAAATTTTGGAAATTTGTTAAGAATCAAACGAGTTTCAAAAATGTCCTCCCTCCGACAATCGATGGGGTGTCGGGGGAGGATGAAATTGCAAAGCTGTGGAAAAACCACTACTCTAACATTCTTAACAGTGTGAGTAGGGATAATCTTTAGATTGCAGCGAAACGATTGTGAGAGGGACACGGGAAAATACTTTGATATCATTTTCTGAAGTAAAGAGGTTAATTAAAGAGTTAAAGACTGGTTCTGCGTCAGGGGTAGATGACTCATCGAATGAGCACTTAAAATATGCAAATGACGTAGTATGTCTGCATATATCATTGCTCCTATCAGCCATGCTTGCTCATAGCTATATCCCTGCAGAGTTCATGAGGGTATATATCTTGTCCCTGGTCAAAAATAAGTACGGAGACATTCTGTCCAGCAATAATTACAGGCCTATTGCTGTCGCTTCCTGCTTCTTGAAACTACTAGAAAAACTCGTTACTCCGATTAAATGATTTCCTATGGACATCATCTAATCAGTTTGGCTTTAAAAGGTCCCACTCAACTGACCTGTGTATCTCTGTACTTAAAGAAACTATCTAAATACATTGACAGTAATTCAATTATTTATAGCTGTTTCCTTTATATAAGTAAGGCATGATAGGGTGAACCACAATATTTTTTTTTTTGCAAAACTAGAAGACAGGAAGGTTCCCATGTACATATTAAATTTATTGAAATTTTGGTATTCCCACCAATCTTTCACTGTTAGTGGGGCAATGTACTATCCGAGTGTTTTGGCTCCTCTTGCGGGGTGAGAAAAGGCTCCTTGCTCTCCCCTATGCTGTTTAGTGTGTATATTGACGGATTAATTGCTTCACTTAATGAGGCAACAGTGGGATGTTGTATAGATAACAAGGATAAATAACTTAGTTTATGCCGATGATATGGCGTTAATAAGTCCCTCTGTTAAAGGTCTGGATCGGCTACTAAACGTCTGCGAAGTGTATTCGCAGAAACATTCTTTTTAATGTTACAAACACTAAGGTTATGCAATTTCATCCTAAAAGCTGTGATCAGCCAGCTGATATAAGGTTTAAAATGAATGGTGAAGTAATTGAGGAAGTACAAGAGTAAGTATTTGGGTCAAACTATTACCAGCTCCTTGAGTGATGACTCGGATATAAGAAAATCTCGAAGCCTGTTTGCTAAAGCGAATATGACCATAAGGAACTTTCGATTCTGTACAAGTGAAGCTAAAGGAACACACTTTTATAACACCCAGAGTTGCTGTGCGTATATATTACTGCAGAAAGTACGAAAAGGGTTCTGGCAGAACCTTAAATTTGCTGTACAACAGGTCTTTTAGACTCTTACATAAATTACCCCCCCCCCCCCAGATGCTCAGCTTCGCAAATGTTTGCTACCCGCAATGTCCCGAGCTTCCCGGAGGTAACAAGACGTGCTCAACACAGTCTAATGCAAAGAATTAAAAAAATCAACCAACCCGATCATCCAAGCTATCCATGAATCCTGCCATTTATCCTCTAAAGTCTAAGCTATGGACTATTTGGTACGAAAACGTGTCTGTAGCTCCACTTAACTTCGACAGTGCAGTATTATTTCTAATCAATTGTATATATTTCTATCCTTAGTATATGAACTGTCATTGTATTAATATTTGTCATATGGACTATAGTCTGCCAATAAACCTTTTTATTTCATTATATATATATACAGGGTGGGGCACGGGAATCAAGTGTTTTTGAATAGCTAGTAATCGGCCATTAGGAATGGGAGGGGCGTGCGGTAGGTAGCATTCCATTCCTGGGTTCATAGCATTTAACTTTAACTAACACTCACCTTTATCTTTCAGGTGCCATCATGGAGCAGTGGACGTTAGAACACCGCATGTTCGCGTATGATCATTTTGTTAGGAGTGGCGAGTCAGTGACAGCAGTTCAGCGTGCGTTTCGCCGCAGATTCAACATTCATCGAAATGACTCTGTTCCCGCTCGTGACACAATCTTACGTTGGGTTAACAATCTTCGAACAGGAGGCTCAATAATGAAAACAAAACCGCTGCATAGCCCTAAGGTTACAGTTTGGTGCGCGGTGGGAAAGTTTGGCGTCATCGGTCCCTATTTCTTCGAACAAAATGGGGTTACCGTTACCATAACATCTGGGCGTTACATTGAGATGGTGAACACCTTTTTCATCCCTGAGTTACGAAGAAGGCGTATTGCTCGTCGACATTTGTGGTTTCAGCAGATGGGGCCACGCCACACACCGCCAGAGCGTCAATGGCTGTTCTTCGCCCCCTGTTTCCCAACCATCTCATTTCGAGATTTGGTGACATTGCATGGCCCCCTCGGTCCCCTGACTTGTCCACATGTGACTTCTTTCTATGGGGGTACCTCAAGTCACGTGTCTACGAGGACAAGCCCCGTACATTAGATGCATTGAAGGAAGCGATCCGTCAACAAATCATCCAAATCAACAGAGACCTGCTGGGAAGAGTGGAGGCCAATTTTCGTAAACGCCTTCAACAATGCGTCGACGGCCAAGGACATCATATGCCAGATATAATTTTCGGTACATGATTATTATGACATGAAATGCTATGTTCTTACGAATGTTGTTCTACCAATATATTTTCTTTACAAAAATAAATATCATTTTCCTGATTATTCCAAAAACACTTGGTTCCCGTGCCCCACCCTATATATATATATATATATATATATATATATATATATATATATATATATATACACAGATGCACGGGTACACCAAAGCGAATTCTTAAACGTCACTGAAGATGAACGTAAAAGCTAATATTAAACAATGAATTTTGGCGGAAGAGACTCAAACTGGAGTTTGTAGATTTAAATGTAACCAATATTTCCATTATTTGCATTAAAAAAAGTATATTAAACATCCACCAATACTGTTTCTCAGCCAACTTCCAGCGAATCGAAGTTCATGAGAAAGTCATTGAGTTACGAAAATAAATCTTCAATTTTAAAGCAAGTTTAGGTATATAAAAAAATACCCAGCAAGTATTAATGTTAAGGTAAAAAAAAAAAAAAAAAAAAAATTGCATGAAAAAGGAAAAAAAGTGACGTGGGTAGCTATGTATACGAGTGAGGAAGAGAAAGGTTGGGAACCATTATTCGCGAATGGACAAAAAGCCTCGAAAGCGAATCGGTGTAAATAAGAATTAAAGAAAAACATTACAACCGAATCTTAAATTATACATTCATAAGCTTAATCTGCCCCGATTTATCACTTTCCATGACTCTCCTCACCCCCCCCGACACACCCCTTTCACCCGCCAAGTTATACGAGACATGGACCCAAACACCTACAAAAAAGTGTTAATATCCGTGTAAGATACTTTCCGATAAAATAATTATTAAAATTATTATTATTACTTTTTCCCTTTCTGGAACAATTCCAATGACAGTGTTTGTTAATTTATAAGGTTCGGTTTCAAAAATTTAAGATTAATAAATTATAACTCAAAATAACTTGCAGTAAAAATCTTGTAAAAACGTTAAAAGCATTTTTACCATTGTGAGGCGTGACGTTACGCGTTCCCTCTCCATCCACGCACTTCGCGCAGGATTATGGAAGTTCACCTCTGTTTAAGGGGTGTCACGTGACTGTGCCGTAGTACAATACGCACAACTCTATTTTTATGCCATTTTGTGTCGTGTGTTACACTGCCTCCAGTCACGGCTCTTACTACGAATGACGTCATGTCTATCCGAAGTGCGTCATTGAGTCAACCAATGGCGCACTTCCAAACCAAGTTCCCAAGAACGCGCGAAATAGATTATGCGCGGAATTATTAGAAATTACTACGATAAACCGAGTGATAAATTAATAATTGTTAAGAGTATCAGCCCTTTTAAAAAACCTACTTATTAATCAAATATATTTAATAAAAAAATTTAAAATAAAGGTACAAGTTTTTTCACTCGTAGGTTGCTCGCGAGAAAAATGAAAGAACATTCATTGACGCAAGATGACAACTGAAGAGCCATTCTCGGAAGCCACTACATAAGGTTGACGCTTGCTTAGAGCAGGGCTGCCGCCATGCTTGGCATTCTGGGATACGGCTTGGCTATGAAACAAGATTTTTACCGATAGATTGGAGACGAGATTTTCCGAACAAGGAAATTCCAACCAATCCAGTTGCTTTTCGGAGTGCTGTTAAGAACTAGAAATATGCAGTGGAAGAAAATTGCTTTCAAGAACTGGCATTTGTCACGCTCAATGCTAATTGCGTACTTTTAACCCTATAACGCCAGAATTTTTTTTATAGAGAAGTTATGAATGCGTGTATTTGAAAAGTTAACTAGAGGCAACACGTGACGGTAAAGGATTAAGTAACGCACTCGCAGAACGCACATTTTCTCACGTAAGAAATGTGAAAAGTAAATTACAAAATAAGCTAACAACCACTTCCTTAACTAACATTTTAAGAATTAAAACAAACCTATTTTTTAATGAGAATTGTAAGAATTTAGAATTTGCCTCCAAAATGCTTAGTTTGTTCAAAGAAAATATGTACAAAACATGGAATGGACCCAGTTTGAACAAAACTACTATTCCTTCTTCATCGAATAAGGCCTTTACCCTCGGCAATGACGAGGAGTAAAGGATATTGTTGCAGTTCCACTTTAAATATTGGTACGGTTACTGTACTTTTCAATATATATATATATATATATAAAAGAATAAAAAGGATGATCAACGCCCAAGTCAACAATAAAGATTTAATATCAGACGTTTCGGAAGTCAAACTCCCATAATCAGTTGCTAAAACAATAAAAAGTAAAAGATAAAATTTCATATATATATACTTTCACTTCATTGAAGGGTTTGTTCTTGGGGAACCGCAACTTAGCGAGGAATAAGAGGACGAGGTGGTGATATATTAATTATATATTAATCAAATGTCTCGGAAATTCAATTTCCGTCATCAGTGCTAAAAAAAGAAAAGCAAAAAAGTGAACAAATATAACTAGTAAAAAAAAATGTGTGTGTATATATATTTTATTCTTCTTAAATGTCGGTTCCCAAAGAACACTCCTTTCTCTACAATTACTGAAAGTATACAGAGACAGAGGCAGACAGAGAGAAAGAGAGAAGACTGGCCATATTCGGCCATTTTCAGAGAAAATCTGGCAACCTTGGCTTGCAGAAGCGAGAGAGAGTAGTTCCAATTTCAAAGGAAGATGACGCGCGTCGGTGCATCGGAAAACATACCTTGCTTAATCATTTACATTTTAATTCATGCGCGACTCGATCATTTACGTTTTCTTGAGTGCACACCATCAATCAAGTTGTGAACGGTTTGGGACCCTTTCTAAACCGTCAAACACTTCCCCTTCTGAATTTAGTTTTTATAACGAGACCTATATGAAAGCAATGTTTTTTAATTCGCTCCTTGTATGTCACTTAAATTATCTTTTTAGGAGTGACTTATTCTCCTCCGCACGACTTACTGTTAAAATCGTGAAGGTGAAATTTTGTCGGCCCTTGGCCCAATGAAGCGCAATTCATTATATCTGGACAGCGAATTGGTAGTCCTAAACCACCTAAAGTGTTGAAGGCCGGTACTCTAAAAGGGAATCTTTGGGAAGGTCAATCAGAAAACGGTGAAGCGACAACCGCTGACGTCACGAACCAAAATGCAGTCCCTGGTTCTGAGAGCTTGAGTGTAGTATCACTTCAGTGGGGTGGTTTTTTTTGGTGTGTGTGTGTGTGTGTGGTTAATTAATTGTGAATAGAAACGGCTCGAGTGTGTGCCATTATTATTAGTGATGGGACGATTAATAGGAATCGGAATCGAGAATCAGAAGAATCGAGCATTTTTCAGGAATCGGAATCGAGAGAATTGTACCATGATTTCCGATTCTTAAAACGATTCTTTAACTTTTAATTGAACCAGTTTTGCAATGTAAACTTTAAAATTTAAATGAAAGAGGATAACATTTTATTTTTATTGTATTGTAGCTATACATTAAAACACGTATATCAATGATGTGTAATCAAGAAGATTAAAATGAATTGTTACAACTTAGTTGATTTTTATTTTTAAACCAATCTATTATAATTTATAATTTATATTACCATACTCATAATGTAAATAGTTAATCTTACCAGAGTAAAATATGACAATTTCCAGAAAAACAAGTATAGAATTATATTTAAAAATATTGAGAATCGGAATCGGAATCGAGACTTTTTAGTGGTATCGGAATCGGAATCGTTAAAAATTTTGGTATCGTCCCATCACTAATTATTATTTAATACCGAAGCAGCTGTTATTCAGGGTCCCCTGTCGTACGAGGCTCGTAAACCTCTAACGTAGTAACAACCCCGTGAACGTGAGGGTCCCCACGTAGGCTGAGTAGGTCCAATTTCGAGTCGAGTCACTAGAGATGCTCGTTAGAAAACCTAAAAGAGGAAGAGCCATTGCTATCTCAAAGCGATACGATGATTAGGCTGATTAATGCAGCATTGTTTGTGTGTATATATATATATATATATATTAGGTTACCTTTCAAATGTTCCGTGCGATGATTCCTCATTTCAAGAACGTCAAGCTTGTCACCCCTCCTCTCGAGTTGGCCTGGTGGATTGGCGAGTTGGTTTCTTGTACCCTCCACCTCACATCGCCAGGTACGCCCGGCTCATCGGGGATTGTGCTGAGCCAGGCGTCTAATCTTCTTTTGAAGATGTCCACCGCACCACCACTCGTGTTCCTTAGGTCTTTGGGCAGCTGATTAAACAGTTTTGGTCCTCTCACAACAAAACTATTTTCTTTCAGGGTTAAGGATGTTCCCTGTCTAGCCTTTAATTTGGGAACACGACACAGTCTTCCTTTTCTACTTTCCACTGTTGTTTGGGGAGTTACAGGGTTCAAAGTAAGATTAGGCTAGGACTAGTTTCCCCATTATTTTCCAAGTGTAAATGATGGTGTATCCCTCCTCCTCCTCCTTTCCAGTGAATATAGGTTTAATTCGCGTAACCTTTCCTAGTAATTTACTTCTTTGCACCCATTGATCTTGGCTGTGAAGCTTCTCTGAATCCCTTATAGTTGTCTGATGTCTTCTTTTTTATATGGGCATGTTAGGGCCGAGCAGTATTCCAATTTGGGTATGATCAGTGTTTTCAGTCGGGAAATCATTATGTTCCTATCCCTTCGTTTAAAGGTACTCAGTATCTGCCCAGTTATTCTCTTTGCTCTGTTTACTGACACCTTATTTTGTTTCAAATTTTGCATCATCAGTCATAACTCCTAAATCTTTTGCTTCAGAATTTCTCTGAATTTCCTGTCCATTTGAGGTATAGTATTCCATGGATTTTAGGTCCTCCCTTTTTCTGTACAGTAACAGTTGAAATTTCTCAGAGTGTGTGTGTGTGTGTGTGTGTGTGTGGTGTGTGTGTGTGTGTGTGTGTCCTAATTGTTAGGTTGGTGAAAAATTGTCACTTATTCTAGAGCCAACTTTTTTGGGTTCTCATAGAATCATTTTTTGTTGTTGTTGTTGTTGTATGCTGGCAACGTCCTTTATACTCTCCTGTTGAAAGTGTCCCTGATAGGGCGTTCTTATACAGAGCTTTCTTGCAATTCAGTTTGGTAGTTTAGATACAGGATTGTTGCACCGTGCAATGGTGCAGGTAGTGTTGTTGCAAGATTTAGAAAGGACCATAAATTGTGCCTCTTATTTTTATGCTCAGGCCTGAAGTAGGCCCGTGTCGAGTCGACCTCTAAGTCCATAAAGTCTATTTTAGTCTAGCTTAACTTAAGCTATAAGTTAAGCTGTTAAGGTAACCTTTCAGAGCTTGGCTGTTCAAGGTTCAGTTGGGATTCTGAATCCAATCAGAGAAAAAAATAACACTGCTAAGCCAATCGCTACCCAAAAGGAAAAATATAACGGGCAGTGTAATGAAGACAACTTACAGATTGAAGTCGGAGGGATCTCAAATACAACAACACTAAGTCACAGAAGATACTTTCAGTAACACCGTTAATAACAAACTATATTTATAAACTGCATTGAAATTAAAAGGAAGCTATTAAAACGAAAGACTTACTGAAGGAAAATGTTCGTTTCCGGTAGGGTAATAGAAAAAATAATACAGGACGTGTTCAAACAAGTAATCTCAAAATTTAATGACGACGATAATAATAAATAATAAATAATAATAAATAATAATAAATAATAAATAATAATAAATAATAATAAGTAATAATAAATAATAATAAATAATCTTTAGTTAGGAAGCACTATGATGGAAGTGAAAACGTGGCCGAATATTTATCCTTGTCATCGAGAAAGCGAGTTCAGGACGACGAGTGAATAATGAAGAGTCATTGACAACCTTTTAATACATATTTTAATCCGACAGCCGGTACAGGAACCTGATAATAGAACCTATATAAGCGAAACGTTTATTACCTTACGTTTGTCCCATTAAGGTTCAAAAGGTGGTTCATAAAAAGTTCACACAAACGGAAGTTGAAAAAAAAAAAAAAACTCATAACAAAAATAAGGATCACTGAAAAGGTAGAGGCTTAATTTAAAATAAGAGATGTTATGGTCTCATTGGGGTCGACGAGACCCGAATAATGAAAATCCCATCAGCCTTATAAATGGAGACCCAATATACCTCTCCTCCTTACGTAGCCTTTCTACTTTATTCGTCATTAAATTTTACGATTCGATTTTTTTAATTCATTTGAATGTGCCAATAAAAGACTTAAAACTTTCGATTATTATTATCAATCAATTTTACCTCCAATAGTATTATTATGGGTTATAATTATAACCCACTAAACATTATGTACGCTAATACCATAGTATACCATAAGACCTATCACACGAGTGAAAACGAAATCACAGAATATATATAAAAGAAAATTGTACACGATGAGGGGTTACTCAAATAAATTTTAACGATCTTGCGCTTTACCCAAGAAATACAAATTTCAGGTAAAAACATACTGTGAAGGATTAGTTAAATAATTTCCTTGGAAATACCTTAAAAAAGGATGGAACTAAAAGGAAGATACGAAGAGAAACTAAAAAGAACATAAAAAGTTGTATACGTTTATTCATAATCCCAGAATTAAATTTATCAACAACATTCCACGTACGAAGACATTTATAGGCAGTGAATATTAGATGTCTGATGCCTAATATTTATTATTACCCATAAAATCAAATATTGCGGGAGTCAAATATTTTATCCATCAATCGAATGGAATAAATCAAACATGTTTAATTCTTAATTTAAAGATAATTGGGAAAAAATATAATAAATACCGTTTTCTTTATAAAAAAACCAATATATACATATATATATATACGGCGGTTCATTGGTGTAGTGGTTAGCGTCGCTGACTATGAATCCATCGGCCACGGGATCGAGACCCGGTGACGACAGCCGGCGCGCAGCAAAATCCAGCTGTTCATCCTTTCACACAAAGAAAGTGGTTGGTAGATAAATGGGTACCCTGGGTGGCCTAGTGGTTAAGACGCTGGTAGGGCGTGGTTCGTATTCGACGTTAAACTGTAGGCAGGGCCGCCGAGAGGGGGGGGGGGGAAGCCGGGATAAATCCACTGGGCCTGGACCTCTAGGGGGCCCGGAAAGAGGAGAGGAAGGGGGTAAAATCTAAAAACATTAATAAAGCAATTGATTAAATAACAGAAAATTAATTAATGAACATACATTTTATAGAGATTATCATAGTCAAACTGAAGCAAAATATTATCTGCGGTCCACAAGACCGACTGACAGATCTGGGAACCATTGTGATTGAAAGCCAGTTAGCCCGTACTTTAAAATTCATCAGAATCATTTACCACTTTGTTGGAGAGAAGGCAAAGAAAGTACATTTCTAATTATGAAAATCTTGCAGTAAACTACTGTCTTGCCTGCATGGACTGGTACTGCATTTGTAAACTGTATGGTGATAGAATTAATATAATTGATTCGAAAGATAAAATGGTCATTTTCTTCCGAGTTGTTTATTCATACTGTATGTTTTGAATAGTGACTTGGACATATAATCAGTTTGCTCGTTATGTACACAAACACATTCATAATAAAATACTGAGTAAACGGGGGGGGGGGGGGGGGGCATATACCAATCCTTCCCCGGGGCCCGTGGCAGCTCTCGCCGGCCCTAACTGTCGGTCTAAAATGGAGTGAAAAGCTCGACCTTCGTCAGAATGAACAATTCGGGCGGAACTAACCAAACGTGTGTGTATATATGAAATTTATTTCACGAAAGTAACACGTGAATAATATTTATGGTGAAAATAATCACGAAGGGAAAAGGAAACAGAGAATGGTGTTCAAGCGCTTTCGTCTAATGACACCCTCAGGAATAAATATTTAATAAATATTTTATATATATATATATATATATATATATATATATATATATATATATATATTATATATATATATATATATAATTTGAAGCATTTTACAAAACTATCAGCGCAGAGCTGAAGTAAGTTCGGCGCCTTGATGCGACCAAATGACCCCCGAATTTTAAGAGTTTGCTCAATTCACTTGTACCATAATAATGATAAGCTTTATTGACAGGATGTAAATCCCATAAAATAATAATGGCGACTTAAGAGAGAGAAAAACAATTTCATTTTGAGAAAATAAATGCAACTCAACATTTATATTGATGAAAACGCGAATCTTAGCACGGAAGTACGTGTCAGACTAAAGATACAAAATGCGCGTTCTATTCCTGCGCAAATATCTTCACCCCATGGCCAGCCGTAGCCCGTACCCCCGTGCTTTTCTCTTATTTCGTATGGAACATTCATTACACATCTTCACTACTCCCGTTCTATTTGGAAAGAAATCCAGTCTAAAACCGTTGCGTGAATATGCCTCTCTTTCATATATAAATAAAAAACCTTAAAAAACAAGAGGCAAAACCTATTCGGAGGAAAGTCTATGCCACGCACTGATCCCACCACGCATTTCTTTGTCGTTGGGCTTTAAACTGCGAAATCCAAACATTAAACACTCGTGGAAAGAAATAAACTAAAACAAAGAATTATTAAACAATCGCTCGAAATATGAATGTTATAAAAACGCGATCGAAAACGCTGATAAGAACCCCAGAGTACTCTTATGATCTCTATTGAAAAGGAGATCCAACGCAATGTCTCGAGTGGACTAACGTCACTTTATCGACAAGTTATTGTGGGTTAGATTAAATTAGGTTAGGTTAGTTCTTTAAAACGTCGATGGCTTGGTCTTGTCGACGAAATGGGTGTAGGTCCGTCTCGATGCGACCAGAAAGGAGTGCAGCTGCGTGCATCATTGTTCGTAAATGATCTCATGAACTGCAAAAACGCCTCTCTCTCTCTCTCCATAACGAATAGGGAGTAAACAGAAATAAAGAAAAACGAAAATCGAAGAAAGAGAAAAGCAACAAAGAAAAAAGATCAACTAAAAATAACACACACACACACACACACACACAAAATGAATCTTCCTTTTCAATTATGAGTATGTTTGTTTTAAATATTTATCATGAACCAAATCTCTGAACCACTTTACACCCTTTTCCTCGAAGAAATCTTCCGACCTAACGACATAAAACGACATCTCGAAAAACGTTGAAGAATAAACGAGGATTCAAAAACCGTTGTGACGCTCTTTTAAGACCGTTCTCATGCCTATTAAAAGCCCATAGATAGGGCGCAACAACGGGGAAATCGAGTCCTCCTTTCAATGTCAAGTACGTACGTTCAAATACGCCCGTATCTCTACATTTCGATCACTTCAAATGAACCACGAAACGTGAACGATGCGTGCTACATTAATACTACTATTACTAATATCATCATCATCATTATGGTGCTCATTTTCTAAAGTTTAATTTCAGAAACAAAATAAGTTTTAAAACACGCGAAGAATTTCAAAGTTGATAGAGCGCCTGCCCTTCCATTCGAGTGAAGCCAAGTCATCTCCGATTTTAGTCCTTATATACGTTGCGTGCGAGGAAGCAAGCCGCTTTCCTGGCTCGGTTATTAATGATAATAGGCCAGTACGGGCAGACAATCAAACAAATAATGTATGTAATGTAAATCAACTACACAGTTATATTGTGTAAATATACCTGAAAAAGTAGAAAAATTACCTTTGGTAAATTATAACAATTAATTTGCCCCAAATGACCACCAAAATTACACACACACACACACACACACGAAAATCGAAGGAAGCGATTCCGATGTAAAGGAATAAATAAGAGGGGAACATATACAAACGCAACATTGATGAATTCACGACTCGATAAGAACTTTTTCTTCATCCGATACAGTCCCGAACGTTGAAATGTCTGGCAAATGCAAAATTTGATATCGGGGACATTTCAAACACAGCAATTCATAGATATATTACTAAGAATTTTTCTCTTCCTTCTCAAAGGCAATCAATAATTTCAGTTATTGGAGACGAGAATATTTGAAAGATTAAGAAAACCTTCAGTCTTTCCCATTTGTCTTATATATATATACACACACTAAACTGTTATGTATACATTAACCATACAGGAACTGTAACTGAGTCTTAACAACGGTTCGAAAACAAATGTTTCCCTTAGACAAATGAATAAAGGCGAATCTTCTGCGCGTGTGTGTGCATGGATGCTGTAATCATTGGGCCAGGTTTAGAGCTGATGTTAGCTACGGGGAAAGGAGAACCCACCCCACTCGCCCCAACAAACACTCCCTTCCCTGTAAGTATCGAATGCTGAACAATGAAATGCGCACAGATGCATCTCTGTGCACGCAATTAAAGAGGAGATACAACTGAATTAGGTACATTCAATGGTTGAGGCATCGAGGGACGGACAATTGCGAGACAAAGGACAGAGCGACAGATTTGTGGACATATCACCCTCTAAGCTGATTCTGCCCACTTTCAAATCTGGACCTCAGAACAGACTGTTCAAAACATTAATCCGATTTTGTGTGTGTGTGTGTGTGTGTGTGTGTGTGTGTGTGTGTTATATATACACGATGCAAGCAGTGTTGCACTCTTACTTCCATATACAGTATATATAACCTCGTTGCTGTTCCGTGTGATGATCTCTTCACACGAAGGTCAAGCTGGTGGACCCGCCTCTTGGTTTGGCTTGGTGGAGGAGCGAGTTGCTTTCTTGCGCTCTCCACCGTACATAGCCAGGTACACCCGGCTCATCTGGTACCGTCCTGAGCCAGGCATCTAGTCTTCTCTTGAAAACTTCAACTTTGACCCCTGCAACGTTTCTGAGGTGCTTCGGAAGCTGGTTAAAAAGTCTTGGCCCCCTGATAACCAAGCTATTTTCCTTCATTTGTAGAAGAGGTCCCTTGTCAGGCCTTCAATTTGGGAACACTACACATTCTGCCTTTCCTATTTTCGAGTGTTTGAATGGTAATTGGGTTTAGTTTGAGGTTTGGTACCAGTTTTTTTATCATTTTCCATATGTAGATTATGGTGCACCACCTCTTCTTTCCCGGGAGTACAGATTTAGTTTACGTAGTCTTTCCCAGTAGTTGAGCTCTTTGCAACCATCAATCTTTGCTGTGAAATGTCCCCGAGGTTCTTCTGGTCTATTAGTTTCTTCCTTTTTGTATGGGGACGTCAAGACTAAGCAGTATTCAAGTTTTGGTATAATCATCAGTGTTTTTAGCATGGTAATCATTACCGTCCTGTCCCTTCTTTTGAAAATTCTTAGTACCTGTCCCGCGACTCTGCTTTATTTATAGCTTTTTGATTTTGTGTTTCGAATTTGGCATCATCGGTCATTATTACCCGGAGATTGATCGCTTTCGCGCTTCTCGAAATTTCCTATCTATCTGGAGCATAATATGCAGCCTGTTTAAGTTCCTCATTTCTACCATACCTCAAGAGCTGAAATTTCTGTTAAATGTCTTGTCTTCTGACCATTTTTATATTTTGTTCGGGTCCCTCTCCAAGGCCTCCACTTCATTTACAGCGCTGGTTTTTCTGCTGATCTTTATATCGTCTGCAAAGGATGTTACTATACTGCTGCTGTTTACTCCGCTGTCCATGTCTGTTAATATGATAATGAACAGGAGTGGGACCAGTACTGTACCTTGTGGTACTGAGCTGCGTACTTCCGATTCTGATGATGATATACCTTGAATTCTGACGACCTGTAGACGTTCTCTGAGGAAGTTGTAGATCCATTTTCTCACTTTGTCTGTTATTCCCATGTATTTCATTTTATGTGCTATTATACCATGATCATATTTGTCGAAAGCTTTAGCAACATATGTGTATATGACATCGTAGTTGTCATTGCCTTCCAGTGCATCTAGGATATTATTGTGGTGTTCTATCAGTTGTGATAGGCATGATCTACCTGATCGGAATCCAGTGATTTTCGTTGAATCTTTCTGGTGTCTCCAAGAAATCTTAAATTCTCTCTCTAACTATTCTTTCAAATATTTTGGTGAGGTGGAACACTGGGACATCAATGACACTGGTCTATAGTTCTTTGCTCGACATCTGTCCCCTCCTTTATATATAGGGACAATGTTTGCTCTTTTCAAGATGCTCGGTATTTCCCCAGTGTCTAGGGATCTTCTCCATATCCAGTATAAAGGTGTAGCTATTTCATTTTTACAGTTTTTAATCAATAATGCGTTCCAATTGTCCGTACCTGCAGCTGAATGTGGTTTCATTTCTCCTATAGCTCTCGCTATATCTTCTGGGGTAAAAAAAAAAAAAATAAATAAATTACAAAAAAAAATACTTTATGAACCTTATGTTGTTTCGTGTGTTGCTCTCTCTTCACACGGAGGTCAAGCTGGTGGCCCCGCCTCTAGGTCTGGCCTGGTGGCGGAGCGAGTTACTTTCTTGCGCTCTCCACCGTACATAGCCAGGCACGCCCGGCTCATCTGGTACTGTCCTGAGCCAGGCATCCAGTCTTTTCTTGAAGACTTCAACTTTGACCCCCGTTACGTTTCTGAGGTCCTTAGGAAGCTGGTTGAAAAGTCTTGGCCCCCTGACAACCAAGCTATTTTCCTTCAGGGTTGGGGAGGTCCCTTGTCGTGCTTTTAATTTGGGAACACTACACATTCTGCCTTTCCTATTTTCCAGTGTTGTTTGAATGGTAATTGGGTTTAGTTTTAGGTTTGGTACCAGTTTTTCGATCATTTTCCATATGTAGATTATGATGTACCTCTCTCTTCTTCGTTCCAGTGAGTACAGATTTAGTTTACGTAGTCTTTCCCAGTAGTTGAGTTCTTTGCAGCCATCAATCTTGGCTGTGAAATGCCTTTGCGTTTCTTCTAGTTTATTAGTTTCTTCCTTTTTATATGGGGACGTCAAAACTGAGCAGTATTCAAGTTTTGGTATAATCAGTGTTTTTAGCAGGAGAATCATTACTGTCCTGTCCCTTCTCTTGAACGTTCTTAGAACCTGTCCGGCGACTCTTTTTGCTTTATTTATCGCTATCTGATTTTGTGTTTCGAATTTCGCATCATCTGTCATTATTATCCCGAGATCAATCGCTTTCATGCTTCTCTGAATTTCCTGTCTATCTGGAGCATAATATGCAGTCTGTTTAAGTTCTTCTTTTCTACCATATCTCAAGAGTTGAAATTTCTCGTCGTTGAATGACATGTTGTCTTCTGACCATTTGTATATTTTGTTCGTGTCCCTCTGCAAGGCCTCCACGTCATGTACATCGCTGATTTTTCTGCTGATCTTTGTATCGTCTGCAAAGGATGTTACTATACTATTGCTGTTTACTCCGCTGTCTATGTCTGTTGCATGATAATGAACAGGAGTGGGGCCAGTACTGTCCCTTGTGGTACTGAGCTGCGTACTTCCGATTCTGATGATGATATACCGGTACCTTGAATTTTGACGACCTGCAGACGATCACTAAGGAAGTTGTAGATCCATTTTCCCACTTTGCCTGTTATTCCCATGTCTTTAATTTTATGTCCTATTATACCATGGTCACATTTATCGAAAGCTTTAGCAAAATCTGTGTATATAGCATCGTAGTTGTCATTGCCTTCCAATGCATCTAGGATATTGTTGTAGTGCTCTATTAGTTGTGATAGGCATGATCTACCTGATCGGAATCCATGCATACACATACATACACATATACATACATATATACACATACATACATATATATACACACACACATATATATACACACACATATATATACACACACACATATATATACACACACACATATATATACACACACACATATATATACACACACACATATATATACACACACACATATATATACACACACACATATATATACACATACATATACACATACATATATATATATACACATATATATACACATACATATATACTGTATATATACACATTTTAACTGCAAACACGCAGTATAATTAACGTAAAGAACGACGCTTGTATAGGAGAATATTCCGCGCAAGATGAGAGAAAGAACGAAACAAATGAAGAAATGAGGTAACCGCCCGGGAATCGAACCCGGGATCTTCCGATTGCCGGTCAGATATGATAACCACTACACCACGGGCCTCACTTAATCAAATGTCGTAATTCTTCTACATACGCGCAGAAACCAATGCCCCAAAGGGGCACCTCCCGTATGCCGTACATTATATACATTTTAACTGCAAACACGCAGTATAATTAACGTAAAGAACGACGCGCGGAATATTCTCCTATACAAGCGTCGTTCTTTATGTTAATTATACTGCGTGTTTGCAGTTAAAATGTATATAATGTACGGCATGCGAGAGGTGCCCCTTTGGGGCATTGGTTTCTGCGCGTATGTAGAAGAATTACGACATTTGATTAAGTGAGGCCCGTGGTGTAGTGGTTATCATATCTGACCGGCAATCGGAAGATCCCGGGTTCGATTCCCGGGCGGTTACCTCATTTTTTCATGTTTCGTTCTTTCTCTCTCATCTTGCGCGGAATATTCTCCTATACAAGCGTCTTTACGTATATATATATATATATATATATATATATATATATATATATATATATAATATATATATATATATATCGTTGACATTGTATATACTTGAACACGGTATAGGCATGACCAAGCATGTTTTACATTGTAAATTGTTGCTTATGTAAACTCAAAACTCAATATGTTGACTGGGCACGACTTACAAATGTGTAAATACCCAAGTGAGGTGGGTATACAGAAATATTTTTCGTACCTAAAACAAATGAAAAACAAAAATAAAGCCACGCAAAACCAACACAAGTATAAAAAAAAAATCTGTCGCAATAAAATTCAGTAAAGCGCGTTTAACTTAGGTTAAATTTCTTTACTTATTCACCGTCATTCTTTCTACATTTTTTCTTTACCATAATAAAAACTGCATCGTAAGCAATTTTATCCTACGAGTGATTCTTAAATTTTTGGAAGAAATAATTTACGAGCAAAGAAAAGAACTCAATTCGTGAGGAGAAAACTTTGTAGAAATTCTATGGAAAATTCCCGCCAAAGATTAATAACTGCGTAACTTTTTTTTCAGCGTTTCACTATTTAATTATATCACACTACTTTAGCCTGATTAGCCTATTATAAATGCTTTGTGTTAACAGAAATAATGCAAAGATAATCTATATACGATAAAAATAAAATGATGGCACGCACTATCATTTAATAAACAAAATATACCAATTTGCAAGTTATTGTTCTCTAAGTTTCCAAATTTGATTAATTATACTGCATACGGCGTATATATATATATATATATATATATATATATATATATATATAATTATATATATACCAATCCCTCGATTGCATCATTGAATGATCGATAAATGAAAGCAAATAAACGTTATTAGCATAATAATCACCCAAAACAGTATAACTAAACTATATATTTGAAGAAAATGAATACTTTTCATACTTGAAGCGCAATAAGCAGTTATTATGCTTGAAATATCCCCAAGATGCTAAGCGTGCAAAGCAGACATGGTGACTCTTAATAATCGGCGAGGCAGGTTCAGGCCCCACTCGCTAATAATTTCTCACGTTACTGTTTTTTTATTATTATTTCCCATTAGATTATCTCTTAATTATACTATTTATAGATTATATTAGAGTGGTCCAAAAAATAATGGCAAGTTTTAAAGTTTGCTCTTTCTTTTGTGGTACCCCTTTCATTTTTTTCTTTATCTTGAATAAATACTACTAAATTTTTGTACGAATCCTGCAATATTTGAAGGGCGCTCAAGGGCGGCAAACGTAAATTGATACATTACGGTGTACAACTTAACATAGGGCAAATTACATAACACAGGCCTGCGAATGAGAACTTGTTAAGAGTTGTTTTCTTAGTAATAACCGATTTTATATAATTCAACTACGCTGATTTCGAATCAGGTGGCCATTTTTTTCTATCACGTAAGGATTTTCTACAAAATGGAAGGGAAAAACAAAAACAAATAAATATTATTTATTTCAATTTACATTAGGTATCTATTTCGCTTTGTTATACTAATTACAAATGCAAACAACTTTAAAAAGAAAACACAACGTCAATAATTACATATTCATCATTATTTGTCCCGAGTTTTCTTGCGATATATATGTAAGGTGACCAGAGTCCCGATTTTGGGCGGGACAGTCCCAAATTTATGACACTTGTCCCTCTTTTCAAAATGTCCCGCATTTGGAGCAAATTTTCATAAATATCCCGCTTTATTAAAATTACTGTTACATTAGACATTAGATGTCCTTTATGAATTAATAGAATTATGCCACATTCCGAATTCCAAATCTAAATACTAACTTGCAAACTGAACTGATACGATACATGTCGCTGTGCGGCAGTGCCGTGATTCCCGACTAGCGTTTCAGTGTTTCATTAGCGGCCTCTGTGTAAAATTGTCTTGTAGTGTAACGCTTTTATGTTTGCTTAATTAATAACCTAATTAATTTTTATCCCTGCATTTTTTTTTTCTTTTGCAGCTAGGTTAAACTTTTTCGTTTGAAGGATAAGGAAAGTTATTAATTGTATCGTACCTAAGGTCGTAAGCCTAGTTTGACAACACAAAATGTCAAACTAAAAGGAAATGTACATTTAATGCACATCTGCAGTCTAAATATCCATTTATTACAAAAACAACAGAAAGTGATGTACGGTGTGAGAAATGTAGAAGTGACTTCAACATTGGACATGGTGGGATTAATGATATTACTAAGCATCTTGGCTCAAAAAGTCGCAAATCGGTTGATGTCGGTGCTTCATCTAGTAAGATAGTGAGTGATTATTTTAAAAGTGTGATGCCTAGTAATAAGGATTTAGAAGTAGCTGCTGCTGAGGGTTTGTGGGCTTACCATACAGCCAGGGAAAATCAAAGCTTCAGATCTACTGACTGTGCAACAAAAACTTTGAAAACATGCTCTGAACCAAAATTTTCATGTGCCAAAACAAAGTGCGAAGCGATTGTTTCAAATGTATTTGCACCATATGCTGAAACAGAATTAAAAAAACAATTAAAAGATGCTCATTGCATAACATTGCTAACTGATGCAAGCAACCATGGAAACATCAAGCTGTTTCCTGTTTTAATTCGCTTCTTTCAGCCATATGAAGGTGCTCAAGTGAAGCTTATTGACTTTAAATCTCAGCCTGGAGAAACCTCAGATATTGTGGTGAAATATTTAACTGATATTATTGAAGAGCATGACCTGGGCAGAAAATTAGTTGCTTTCTGTGGTGATAACACTAACTGTAATTTGTGGTGGTGCTGCAAGAAAAGGAGTGAACAACATTTTCAGGAAGCTAAATAACTACATTGGTAGAGAACTAATTGGGATTGGTTGTTTTGCACATATTGTATAGGGTGGGGCACGGGAACCAAGTGTTTTTGGAATAATCAGGAAAATGATATTTATTTTTGTAAAGAAAATATATTGGTAGAACAACATTCGTAAGAACATAGCATTTCATGTCATAATAATCATGTACCGAAAATTATATTTGGCATATGATGTCCTTGGCCGTCGACGCATTGTTGAAGGCGTTTACGAAAATTGGCCTCCACTCTTCCCAGCAGGTCTCTGTTGATTTGGATGATTTGTTGACGGATCGCTTCCTTCAATGCATCTAATGTACGGGGCTTGTCCTCATAGACACGTGACTTGAGGTACCCCCATAGAAAGAAGTCACATGTGGACAAGTCAGGGGACCGAGGGGGCCATGCAATGTCACCAAATCTCGAAATGAGATGGTTGGGAAACAGGGGGCGAAGAACAGCCATTGACGCTCTGGCGGTGTGTGGCGTGGCCCCATCTTGCTGAAACCACAAATGTCGACAGTACGATTGCTGATTCCGAGTGCAGCTGAATGTCTCCGAGCAGAGCGGCCTGGGCTTTGCAACATCGCTTGTCTGACCCTTTCAACGTTCTCTGGAGTACGCACAGTGCGTTGCGGCCCCTTCGGTTTTGTTTTCATTATTGAGCCTCCTGTTCGAAGATTGTTAACCCAACGTAAGATTGTGTCACGAGCGGGAACAGAGTCATTTCGATGAATGTTGAATCTGCGGCGAAACGCACGCTGAACTGCTGTCACTGACTCGCCACTCCTAACAAAATGATCATACGCGAACATGCGGTGTTCTAACGTCCACTGCTCCATGATGGCACCTGAAAGATAAAGGTGAGTGTTAGTTAAAGTTAAATGCTATGAACCCAGGAATGGAATGCTACCTACCGCACGCCCCTCCCATTCCTAATGGCCGATTACTAGCTATTCAAAAACACTTGATTCCCGTGCCCCACCCTGTACATAATGCTGTTCAGTCTGCCAATTGATGTGGAAACAGTGGTTGTAAAAATATATTCACATTTCTACATCTATACTGTTCGAGTAGAAGAGCTGAGAGAGTTGTGTGATTTTGTGGACATTGAATATAAACAGTTACTGGGATATAGTAAAACAAGGTGGTTGGCATTAATGCCTGCAGTTGAAAGAATACTCAAGTTGATTCCTGGTCTAAGATCATACTTTCTGAGCCAAAGCAAGTGTCCAGTGATACTGAAAAACTTTTTTGAAAACCCACAATCAGAGATCTGGCTCAACTTTGTGCACTGTCAAGCAGCCACCTTTCACCAAGTGGTTTTAAAGATTGAGGGTGAACATATATCAGTTGTGGAAGTGATGAGTGCAATTTCTGATCTGATGGATAATTTGCAATCAAAAAGATAATGTGTTTGTGCCACTCTCAGTCAGGAGTCTTGTAAACAAACTTGAACAAGATGGGTTGATTGATTCTAATGATTCCTTATCTGTAGAGAAAATATTAGTTGTTTTACGACATGTGTTAAGTACTTGGATCAGTGGTCGGGTCACTTGCCAAACGTTGAGTGTATGTAGTGGGCTTTATTAAAACAAGTTCCAAAGTGGTCAGTTGAGAAAACAATGAATTTTGCTGCTAAAAAACAACTATTTGACCCCAAATTTGACAAGTTCACTTGTTTTGCAAAGTACATTAGTGATGAGAAAGTAGCAGAGTGGAATGCATCTAAATTATCAACAGACCAGCGCTGGGTGGAAGTATTCACTCATTTCAAGGCCAGAGATGTCAATCATCAACGAATGTCAGCATTAGTTCAGTTCATACTCTGTCTTCCAGGAACTAATGCTTCGACTGAACGTACTTTCTCTCAAATGAATAAGACGTGGACATCTGAGAAAGCACAACTGAAAGTCTCAACTCTAAAAGCTTTGCTTTTAACTAAAATAAACTTCAATCAAACCTGTATGGAGTTCTACACTATGTTCAAGTCAACTCTGGAGTTACTTCAGAAGATTTCATCTACTGAAAAGTACGGGAATTGAAAAGCAAGTACGATAATATTGTGTATTGGTATGTCATAGATATAAGCCATTCTCAGTTGAATTAATTTTTTTCGTAATTATATACTCAAGAGAAAAATACAAGCAGTGAAGTAATAATTATGTTCCATATACAGGGGTTGGACAAAATAATATGAACATCTTGATAAATGGCGGTTTTTATTCTTAATATGGAGTTGGTCCTCCTTTAGCGGCAATAACAGCTGCAATGCGTCGGGGAATTGATTCATACAGCTTTTGGACAGTTTTTAACGACCCCAGCGGTGTGGATTGGTGCATTATCATCCTGGAAGACGGCGCCGCCATTGGGAAACAGCGTTTGGACCATGGGATGGACCTGGTCAGCCAATATTGACAGATAGATCTGGGCGTTAACCCTACCATGCAGTACTACAGCTGGGCCAAGAGTATTCCACGATATTGCTGCCCAAACCATCACAGATCCGCCTCCATGCTTAACGGTTGGGGTCAGGCAGTCGGGGTCATAAGCATCTTTAGGCTGTCTCCAGACGTAAACTCGACCGGAACATGGAAATAGCGTAAAGGAGGATTCGTCGGAGTAGACTACATTCTTCCACCGGTCCATTGACCAATTCTTATGGTCATTACACCATTTTCTGCGCCGCTCAATGTTGATGTGCGAAAGGAAGGGTTTGGCAATTGCAGCCCTCCCATGGTATCCAGCTCCATGGAGCTCGCGACGTACAGTTCTGGTCGATACCGGGCTTGCAAGATGCTGGTTAAGCTCTGCAGTCACTTTTGGAGCTGTGGTCTTATGGTTCTTTGTCACAATGCGCTTTAGCACCCGGCGGTCTCGATCACACAGCTTCTTCTTGCGTCCACTATTGCATTTGTCGGTGCTTGTCTTTCCATGGTTTTGGTATGCAGACATGGCCATAGAGACAGTTACTCTGGATACATTGAACATCTGAGCGGTTTTCGTCACCGATGCACCAGCCATCCGCGCTCCGACAATTTGCCCTCTTTGGAAGTCTGACAGGTCTTTCATAACTGCTAATTCATAATTCACTCAGATCTGTAAAAACAACGTGAGGGTTATAACATGACGTATACACTCTCTGTTACGCATTTAAATAGGTTTGCCAGTCATTTGACCGTTTACTTTGTGTCTGAGCAGTCCGTAAAGATAACCGGTGAAATCGGCGGGTGTTCATATTATTTTGTCTAACCCCTGTATGTATGTATGTATATATATATATATATATATATATATATGAGGTAGAGAGGCGTCTCGCTTTTGGCTCCTGAAAAAATAGTCATTTTAGTTTATAACTCCAAAAATAGAAAAATGTCCCGCTTTTTGCTCCTAAAAATATGGTCACTTTAGATATATGCCTTTCAGTCTCGAATGTCCGCGATGTTCCTTTTCTTTTATGTAACAATTCTAGAGTATCCCGTTTCAACATCCAGCAATAACACCAGTACACATTTGAAAACTTGTCGATCGATTTTTACAAACTAGTTGGTGATTCTATATAATTTGAGTGCGCTGATCTCAAAAATAGTTAGTTTTTCCCTATCACGTATGGTTTTTCTTACTACAGGGTGTCACAAATCCCCCATTTATCCCCAAATGTGAACCATCTTATCGAGACCAACATTGGATTGCACATGCTAAACCATAAATTTTGTTATTATAGACTACAGTAACGCTTACATAATAATGTAGGGTAAATATATATAACAACCAGTCCCGTTCCCAGCAAAATACTCTCTCCCCTCCCATCAATGGGTGGTTAACATTTGGGGACAGATGAGGTATTACAACACCCCTTGTAGCACGAAATCTTTAGGTGATAGGGTAAAACCTAATTAAAGCAGAATTAAATAGCTCCTAGCTCTTGGACAAGCATATTGCTTGTTTATGAAAGAATAAAAAATAAAAAAAAAATATATTTACCTTCTTTACTTGCAAACATTTCAGGACTTATTCCAAAGACTTAAGACTACGAAGGTAGATCTGACTAATGACTACTAAACCGGTGCTTCTTTGATGTTTTCTTATGCTGTGCGTTAGGCTGATCTCGTTGCAGACACCAGCAGTAATCCGCCATCATATTTGTATGCCATCTTCCTTGATATCATCTTTCCATGGTTTTGACGTCCTGGTGAAATCGTTCCCCTTGCTCCTCACTGACATCTCCGAGATTTTTGGGAAAACGGTCAAGATGCAAAAATAAGAAGTGAACTTTCAGGCTCATGTTGCAGCCTAAGGCGCAAAACTTTAAGCATATTTTCCACCAGTCTTTCATAATTTTGGCTTTTGTAGTTTCCCAAGAAGTTTTCAACATCATCTTTGAAACCAAGCCATGCTTCTTTTTCTTTATTGGTCATTGTGTTCAGGAAATGATCGTCTGTCAATAACTTTCTAATCTGAGGACCTATAAAAACACCTTCCTTTATTTTCTCGTAGCTAATCTTTGGATATTTTGAACAAATGTACTTGAAATACTCACCTTCTCTATTCAATGCTTTGACATACTGCTTCATCAAGCCTAACTTAATGTGCAAGGGTGGGAGGAGAATTTTATTTGGTTCAACTAGATGTTCATGTAAAATGTTCTTTGATCCTGGAGTAAGATTCTCTCTAGGAGGCCAAGTTTTCCTCTTCCAGTGCTGGTCACGTGCTCGACTATCCCATTCGCAGATGAAACATGGCATCTTAGTGTATCCTGATTGCTGCCCAAGTAACATGCAAAGGACTTTGAGATCCCCACACAATATCCATCTGATTTTGATACTGAAATTTTTCCAGAAGCAGTTTCATGTTATCATAGATCTCTTTTAAACGAGTAGAATGGGCCACTGGGATTGATGCATATTTGTTACCGTTGTGCAGTAACACTCCTTTTAGACTGGTTTTAGAGGAATCTATAAACAACCTCCAGTCACTGGTTTGGTATTCGATGCCTAAGCTTGCACACTAATCCTGTGATGTCCTTGCAAAATACCAAGGGACCACCATCTTCGAAAAAAGGCACGAAGTCTTTCTCACGATTTCTGTACCAAGCGAAGTATGTGTCGGATGCCAATAAATTGTTCTTCTGCAATCTAGACCCCAAAAGTTCTGCAGAGTCCTTAAGCAGATTCAAATCCCTGACTAAGTCATTTAGTTCGGCTTGGGTTAATGGTTTAGGAGGATCTCGGTCAGCTGTTGGCTGTTCATAAACATCATCATTGTCTGGATTTGGAGCTGAATCAGAATCTGAATTGTATTGATCCAGACTCTCGGGGGCGGGGAATAGGAATTCTGGACCATGGGTACCGGCCTATTGCAGATGGAAGACTTGGGTAAGGCTCTCTCTATTGTTTGCATTATAACCTTAACATTGCAAGAACAGAAGTAGCAGTCGTCGGTATGGTTTCTAGGCTCGCGCCATACCATAGGGATCCCAAATGGCAAACTTTTCTTTTTACCTTTGCTCCAATTCCTTAGTGCCGCAACACACGTAAGACAAACCTTGTGTGGAGCCCAACTTTTGTCTTGATCTCCTAATTTAATTCCAAAATAAGCAAGATAAGCTCTCTTAATGAAGGTCGTTACATTTGTCCTTTGTTTTACAACATACCGACCACAAATATAACAAAATATGTCTGGACTATGGGTACATCCTCTAGAAGCCATTATTAAAATTTTAAAGACGTAATGTTAGAATTATCTATCTGAAAAATATGAAAAAACGAAATTAATTAAAGATAAAAAAGGTAAAAAATTACAAAACGCCCCAAAATTGTTTTGCTAATAACTTTAAAACTGTGGGTGATAGAAAAAAACTGGTAGCATTTTTGAATTCAGCGCAGCGAACTGCTTCAGAATCAACTCAAAATAAAGAAATCGATTTTCATGCAGACCGGTGTAATCAGCAATCATTGGTGATGTCCCACAACTTCCCTGATATTTCTTCGCCATTTCTTTGATGTCTTGGTGAAACCAAGCATTTATAAGTATTTATAGGCAGTAGTTTTTAATAAAAATTTAATGAAAATTACATCTGTAATATGAAATATGACAAAAATCTGTACGTGATGGCGAAAAATTAATGTTTTTTCGGAATCAGCGTGCAAAAATTACTATATATGTTATAAAATATTTCGAACAACAAAACCATCGCAGGCCTGTGAATTAACAAAAGTGGACTTAGTTAAAAAAAATGTTAATACGATTCTTTTTTTTTATTGTTATACATATATATTGGACATGTATACTGTGTATATGCCCAAATCATATTTTGATGAGACCCGTATTGGGTCATTCTCTGTCAGATCAACCAAAAAAAATTGAAATTAACACCCTCATCTCTCATATTTTGCTGAAATTTGGTTTATAGGGAGTTTGTGAGCCCTGAATCCATTTCTGAAATTATAAGGTCAATCCGACCAATGGTTCAAGAGATATGACCTCGGGCAATTTGAGGTCACTCGCGAGGTTACTAACATTTGGCGAGCCATAACTTGGGTAATAATTGTCATAATTATATAAAAGTATATATATTTAGAATCAGAAAACGACAAGGAATCCAAATATGCAAGTTTTAGAACTCTAGGTTGAAAAATAAAAAAGTTACACTGTAACCAAAATTTGAGGTCACGATTTGACCTCTGGGGTATCAAATGAGAATTTTTTTTTTAAATGTAAAAAATGAAGGCATAGGCATTGGCTATTAGAATCAGCAAAAAAAAGTTTGTTTATGTTAGTATTTTTCATGTAACTAACATATAAGTGAACACCATATTCATAAGTTGTGCGTCAATTCTACCTATTTTTTCACACAAGCTCATAATTTGACCTATAGAAATTAAAATTACATTTTTTATAGATATAAAAAACAAAGTCAGAGTTCTTGACTAATAGAAACAATCATAAAAAGTTTGTTTATGTTGGTACTTTTCATGTAACTAACTTATAAGTGAACACCATATTTATAAATTGCTTGTCATTTCAAGGAATTTTTATATCTTAGCTATCAATTTGACCTCAAGCTCCAAGAATTTAATAAAAATTGTATTTCACTGCTAATCTACACTGGCAATAATAGTTATAATAGTGAAAGGGGAAGACTAAGCTCACATGTAGCCTAAACAAACCTGTTGAAACATGTTGCTACTTGTCTAAGTGCAGAATCAACACAGATAGTTGCAAAATTCCTTGTCTACAGGTTAGTACAGTTCCAGCCAGCACTGTGGGTGGCTGGTGGGTATGGTGTTTTAATGAGCCTCAGAGACTATCAAGGCCTAAAATATTAAGTGTGTATAGCTATATATTTTCTAAAAAATATATATTACCTAATTGTAAATCCTATATCTTTACAGATCAAAATACAATGGTTCGGCACTTGAAATACTGCCAGGACCCTATTCAAAAACACAAGAAACGCATAACAATCAATCTTAGAAAAGTGACTGATGTACTTGTTGAAAAATGTGCTGGAAGAGTGAAAAAAGACTCATTGTTGTGTGTGAACTGCTGGACACTGATAATGAAAAACCCCACTATACTTAGTACCACTGAAAACAACGAGTCTGAGCAGGATTCAAATGAATCATCTACTATCAGTGGCTTGAGTAACATCTCTTCAATTCAAGATCTGGACAATGACAGTGATTGCTTGATAAAGGAAAATCCTTCAACTTCAGTTGAACCAGTTCTAGCATTTCTGGACCAAACACCAGTTAAAAAAAGTAAGTAATAAATTAATATAATAACTTATACTTTACTACAAGGTCTGTTTGATCTACTATATAGCCAATTATATAGCATTTAAGGTACTATAATTAATATTTAATTACTAATATTCAGTGTGTGAAACCTTTTTTTCTGTTCTTTTCAGAAGGGCTGTCATTAAGCCAGAAAAAGCGCAAGGCTCGTGGTAAGCTATCATCTGCTCAGAAACACCTGAAGGAGAGGCTAGAACTCAGTTATGGTGTTCAAATTACCGAGGAGGTAAGTGATACTTCAAAACCTGAAACTAAATCTGAAAAACATCTAGACAAATTAATGAATGAATTGAAACAGTCATTCCTGGAGAGCAAATATCACCATCACAAACTACAATATTGACACTCTCACCATACACAATTGAAAAAACAGCTAGTTTCTTTCAAACTACAACATACATGGTGAAAAGAAGCCGTTCACTTAAATCAGAACATGGAATCCTTCCGAAGATTCCACTAATGAGCAAAAAAGTGATATCTGAAGAACACAAAGATATAGTTAGAAGATTCTATGAGTCAGAAGAGGTTAGTCGTATGTGTCCTGGCCAAAAGGATTGCGTGAAAGTATCAGTGCTGAAGGTGCAATGAAGGTGCAAAAACGATTGGTCCTCGGGAATTTAAGAGAGATGTTTGAACTATATAAAAATGATGAAAAGAATCCCAAAATAGGATTTTCCACATTTGCAAAATTACGGCCATCATATTGTGTGCTTGCCGGTAGTGGTGGGACTCATTCTGTCTGTGTCTGCACATACCATCAAAATCCAAAATTGCAGCTGGCTGCATTGGGAGAAAGAGGTCTTTCATACAAGGATCTTATGGATTACAGTGTCTGCAGTACAGAAAGAAAGACTTGCATGATGCAACTTTGCAATGATTGCCCAAGAGAAGAGGGTGTCCTGGATTTTCTTCAGTTACTTGACAGTGTGAAATCAGCTCCAAATGAAATATCTTACAAGCAATGGGTGACTGTTGACCGTTGTACAATGGTTGATAAGGTGGAGCCACTTCATGAATACTTATCATCCCTAAGCATGAAAATATCCCGCATGGTTCATCATCACTTTGTTGCTCAGCAACAATCACAGTACTTCAAGCAGTTGAAAGAAACACTACCACCTCAGAGCGAGGTAGTTATAGTAGGTGATTTCTCTGAGAATTATTCTTTCATTGTCCAGGATGCTGCCCAAGGGTTTCACTGGGACAATTCACAGTGTACAGTTCACCCTTTTGTCATCTATTATAGATCATCTGCAGACCAGGAACTTAGCCATTTTAGTGTCTGTTTCTTATCTGCATCACTAAAACACAACACTATAATGGTTTACTCATTCATATTGAAGCTTATGACATATGTTAAATTCAGATGCCCACAATTGAAGAAGGTGCACTATTTCTCAGATGGATGTGCTGGCCATATAAGAACAGATACAACTTCACAAATCTCTGTTACCATGAAGAGGATTTTGGTCTGTCTTGTGAATGGCACTTCTTTGCTACATCCCATGGCAAAAATGCATGTGATGGGATTGGAGGAACAGTGAAAAGAGCTACTGCTCGTGCCAGTTTGCAGAGAACTACAGAGAGGCAAATTCTTACACCAGAACACATGTTTCAGTTTTGTGAGAAAACTTGAGCAAGAAGATAAATTTTTTCTTTGTAACTACAGCTGATTTGAAAGATGCAGAAGAACGGTTGGAACATCGATTCAAGGATAGTAGGGCTATTCCTGGAACTCAGAAATATCATAGATTTGTTCCCCTAAACAAGGAAGAACTGATGGTGTATCCCATTTCAAGTGGCATTGGAGAAAAGAAAAGAATAAGGAAAAGTCATTTTACTAATGAACCTGCAATGCTTGGTAACCTAAAATGTGTCAAACCAGGAGAGTATGTTGGCTGCATTTATGACATGCAAGTTTGGTATGGAATTGTGGAGGAATATTGTGAAGAGTTTGATGATTTCACTGTGAACTTTCTACATCCCTCTGGGTCATCAGGATCAAGTGCATATTATTATCCATCAAACAAGGATTCATGTGCAGTGCCAGGACATCATATATTAACTGTAATGAGTTGTCCTACCCTAAGAGGAGGCAGCAGAATTCAATACATTTTTCCACAAAAAGAAATTGATGAGAGCATCGAGCATGCAAAAATTGTATTAGGCTAGCACATGAATCCTCTAAGTAGGTCTTCCCCTTTCACTATTATAACTATTATTGCCAGTGTAGATTAGCAGTGAAATACAATTTTACATTTTTTGCCTTTGTTTTTACATCTATAAAAAAATGTAATTTTAATTTCTATAGGTCAAATTATGAGCTTAAGTGTGAAAAAATAGGTAGAATTGACGCACAACTTTGAATATGGTGTTCACTTATATGTTAGTTACATGAAAAATACTAACATAAACAAACTTTTTTTTGCTGATTCTAATAGCCAATGCCTATGCCTTCATTTTTTACATTTAAAAAAAAAATTCTCATTTGATACCCAGAGGTCAAATCGTGACCTCAAATTTTGGTTACAGTGTAACTTTTTATTTTTCAACCTAGAGTTCTAAAACTTGCATATTTGGATTCCTTGTCATTTTCTGATTCTAAATATATATACTTTTATATAATTGTGACCATTATTACCCAAGTTATGGGTCGCCAAATGTTAGTGACCTCGCAAGTGACCTCAAATTTCCCGAGGTCATATCTCTTGAACCGTTGGTCGGATTGACCTTATAATTTCAGAAATGGATTCAGGGCCCACAAACTCCCTATAAACCAAATTTCAGCAAAATCTGAGAGATGAGGGTGTTAGGCACTGGTTGATCTGACAGAGAATGACCCTATTACCAAGTTGCGAGTTCAGAAGTTTTGGAACTCGGCAATTTTAGTTTTGCCATTAATTTCGTTACATTGTTCATGGTTCTAGTGTGTGTGTGTGTGTGTGTGTGTGTGTGTGTTGTGTGTGTGTGTGTGTGTTTTTTTAATCTTAAGGTTGTGAATGACGCAAGAGAAAGGCGTAAAACTGATTCAAGATTTCAATTGTTCTATTACTGAAAGTGAAGATCAGAAACAATTCCTACTAAAACTAATCTCGGAACACCGTTCAAAATTTTCAGAATCTAATAAGCATTCGTTTGTCAGTGAAAAGAGCTGCACCTTCAAACAATACTTGAATATTTAGTGTTCTTTCCCTAGTTCTTACCGGCGTGTTTTTCTTAAGTAAAGGCGTAATACAATTATTGCTTTAAAAAGTCATGCATTTTTTTATAACGCAGTAATGTTACAAATCTTTCTTAATTTCTAAGTATACTTTGAGTAATTACAATGGTTTTTAGTATCCTGCAGTAGTGAGTAACCTCAACTTAACATGGCATGAGCATTGAGCAACCCCTAAAAACTACCTGACTGTATAAACATTCCAGCCAAAGTGCTAAAATACTCCATGTAACATAACTAGAAGGTACCATGTGAAAAATTCGGAATTTATTTTGGACCATCTTATATATACTGTATATATATATATATATATATATATATGAAAATTATTAATTTTAGACCTACTTTTATGACACTTCGAAAATGAATTTGCAAGTCAAATTTAAGGTAAACAAGTCCAAATAAAATAACGTTGACGCACAGCATCGTAAATGACCTTTATCCACCAAAACTAAGTACAAAACGTGGAAGAGGTGATAAGTGCCCATGAAGAACCTGTCCTAATCGACCAAAAGATAAATAATTTTGTGACTCAGTCTATTATATATATATAATCCCCACACGTAGTTTACAGTGAACTGCAAATCTCAAAATAGGCACCTATAAATTACGTTATAATCGCTAAATACGAGTCCAATTATGAATATACAAAATGAAAATCGAAATATGTTAATAATAATTACAATGAAAGATCACTCGAAACCTTAAAAAAAGTAACCAGGATGACCAACATGAATAGTAGCTTAGACGCTGTTAACCATTTTCCCTGCAGTTGTCCCCCACACAGAACGCTCGTAAATATAATTAAATTAGAAGCGGACAATCAATCGATCGAGCCCATTGGGACTTTCCCAGTGGTGAAGAGGCCACTTTAGGCCAGATGCTGGAAAGGGATGAGAATGGGAGGGCGCGAACTACTACTGTTCAATCCAAAACGAAAACGAGAATAAAGCAAACGTGTACGGCAGAACAAATGGAGTAAGAACCGACCTACCTCGTATTACCGCCTTATTCACCGTTATACTGTACAAAAGAGGCGTGCACCATATACATAAACAAAAATTTCAATTTATTTTAGTTCCATTTTACAATCTTCTTATGACAGAAATGTTGCTGGTGTTCGTGCTACCTTTTCTTATTTTTTTTAAGGTCCGTATGTCTTGTGTCATGAGGAATTATAGGATCTCTACAAAACTGGCGTGTTAGTCAAATATGCAAAAACGGGTGTGTGGTTTAAATTTCCAGATTCTTACAAACATCCGAAAATCAGGTTACGAGGTACGAATACGGTATAAGCGGGACTTTAAGTATCTGAAAACAATTTTTGGGTAAAATACGATGTCAATGGAATAAAAAAATAAATAAATATATGAAATGATGACTTCATAGAAAAATCACTACACTTGACTTTGCACTGCATCAGTTTGCACTTTATCCATTGGAGCAAGTGTTGGGTTACAAAGGGATGAAAACTTTTAGGGAATTTTTTAAAATTTCCATGGAAAGTTCCGGAAATTTTGGAACTTTAGGAATTTTAGGAATTTTCAATTTTAAGTAATTTATAAGGTTCATTAGATTGAATTTTTTTTTTTTGTAGTAAATAGTAAAATATAACATTTAAGCATTTTCTACCCAAAATTCTGGATTCTTTTATCAATTTTCTTTATTGTATTCAGGTGAGTTTGGTGGGAATATACCTGGCTAAAAATAGGAATTTGAAATCAGTATGCGAGAAAGTCACCAACTTGCGAGACATTTTTAAATGGGGGAGGGGGGTTACCATTTTAACATTCTGGGAATTTCGTTCTTGTGAAGTGATTGGGGGTGAAAAGAAATTCCAATGAGTAGGGGTTTCCTATTTCAACATCTCCAACAACACGCTATTGCCAGATGCCATCATCATACTGAAACAAATCATTTAATATCACCAACTTGAACTGCATTTTGAATTGCTTTTTTTGGCTACATTATTCTACACTTTCCTCAAACATTAAAGTGAACAAAGTAACCTGATTCAAGAATAAGGCAGCTGTTCGTTTTATGACAATTAGTGTTTTTGACAATTCAAATTTTTTTTTTAAATTTCTGAAAATTCTGGAAAATTCCTAAAAATTTACCACCTTAGGCAAGTGGCATGTACCTAACTTCACCAGGACTACCTTTCAATGATTCCTCATTTCACGAAGGTCAAGCTTGTCGTCCCTCCTCTCGAGTTGGCCTGGTGAAGCAGACAGTTGGTTTCTTGTACTCGCCACCTCACATAGCCAGGTACGTCCGGCTCATCAAGGATTGTTCTGAGCCAGGCGTTATATATTATAGATTTTTAATGCAAGGACATTAAATACTTTGAACATCTTAAAATTGAAGTTAACAGTACATGTATCGCGACATTCCAAATTTTTGCACGCAAAGTCGTGTCGCTACGAAGCAAGTGTGGTGTAGAGAGAGTTGCGTGTAGTACAGAAAATGCACCTGCACGGAAGCAGCAAATGTACACGCACAAATATGCAATTAAAAAAAACCGCGTATATAGAAAACCACCGTTACACATCTTCCACCGACTGCCGTATAACCTTGTTCAAGTCTCTTCCAAATATCGGTCCTTCCCTTTCCAGTCTTTGTCTAAGGATGCGAAATCCGAAGTGAGAATCTCGAAGGAAGCAATTCTCAAACTGATTCATTCCCATTTTCGGTGTAGAATGCCTTATAGTTCGAATATTCATAGAAAATACCTCTCGAACACGGAACTGCCTCGCAGTTTCCTTTTACCCATTCCCAAATTTGGAATTTTCACTCCGAGTATTCCGACTCGCGGACCGGGAATAGGAATAGCGAAAGAATAGGAATAATCCCTTCCTTACACAAATTACACCCATGCTCTAGCATTGTAGAAAAATAAATAAATCACGATTAAGTCGATTCGCAATCATGATTTAAGCCCGGTGGCCCAATAATCGGGGAAACCCTCGACGAACGGGTGTTCGAACACGCGCAGCGAGAGAAAGAAGTTTGTTTTGCTAATTTATTACCTATCACGTAAGACAAGGAGGAGAGAGGATGACAAAGGAGGAATGGAGATAAAAGCACACAAAAACGACACGCCGAGCTCCTGCAACGCAAATAAAATCGATATATCTCATTAATTTCGACTCCAAAATTCCAACGACAATTCAAAAAAATACTGGTACACAATGCTTTGTAGTTATTTATACCAAACGGCATCTGCTTTATCTACGCCTATACCACACACACACGTGTGTATATATATAACAAGTAAATCCTTCGATCAACGAAAAATTATATATATATATATATATATATATATATATATATATATATATATATCACGCAACAAAATGTAACATCTCTATTGCTCCCCCTTTTAAACAGTCAACATCAATTATGAAGACAAATAACAATGATTTATAGCGATATTAAAAGATTTGTCCGATTATTGTGCCAAAGATCAAATTTGGCTTCCGAAACATCTGCTCTGCACCAAGGAATCATTGATTTATAAGAGATCTCGTGCTATAACTTTTAGGAAGGGCTTGGTTAAAAGTACCATGCTCGCTCTCTATGTAGTGCGCGCGCGCGCACACGCATATATACTGTATATAGCTCGTCAACAAATGCCATACATGTACTTCATCAGAATCCTGCACGGGGAGCCTATTCGGATCTATACCTCTTACATCAGTGCGAATACTGCGTACGGACTGAATAAATGAATATATACACAAGCCTATATATTATACGCATAAGGTTTACATGATGGAGACGAGTGGTTCCGATATCGACCACCACAACAGGGCTTTGACATTTTAACCCGACAAATCGCTTCACAGCGTTTACAGTGTTCCCTCAATGATTTTCCTTCTGGCGAGTATGTAGGTTACCGAAAAAAAAAAAAAAGTCAAAACAGTTTCGTAGAGGCCTAGATACACCTTCAAGTAACTCAAAAGTTCTAATTAACCTTTAAAATTAAAAAGTTAAGGCACGACCTTATCCATATTTTTAAAATAATTCCAGTTTCAACGATAAAAGTGGGTTACAGTGGCAATAATATTAGCGATACGTAGATTTACGAGGACTAAAATTAAGAATTTTGTATCACGAATCCATCTCCTGTCCCATCAACACTTGAAGAACCTTTTTGATTTCTTAATGACCATACCCCAACCCCATCGACCGCAACCCTCAAAAACTTACAGATCCCATCTAACAAAGCCCCCACGATACTTCACAACGATACAATCTCAGTGAACGGCGTACGGTGAACAGAGTCCAGTGAATTCTTCCTTCCGTTCATCAATTTTATTATTTTTTATCTGAAGTGATCAAATTTGGATTAAAGCCCTAATATGATTACGTGAATAAAAGTTTTAGAGATCGAGAGGGGAGGGGATTTCAAAAGCTTCCAGCCCTTAATTATAATACATGCTGCGAACTATCAGAAAAGCCGTGCCAAGCATCGACACGCACTGAAGTACAGATCAACGTTTGTTGCACTCTTAACCGAAATGCTTTTTAAATAGTATACATTTTAATCCAACTTAGAGACGTCAAAAACGTAACTTCAATTTTATGGTTACGATAAGAATAGCTTTATCATTATTAGTTTTTCCCCGACCGTTTGTCGAAACGCGCATGGACAACACGATCCCAACTGGAATGCTGTTTGAGGCCAGACTGCTTTGTTAACAATAAAAAAAAAGGTGAATTTGTCGAAAGTTCGGCGACAAAAGAGGTCGATGAATCTAACTGAAATTGGCTTATTCCGATGCCTATAAAACTAAACGGAAGTCCATATATACAAAGGAACTTACGAACTGTATAGGATACTTTCCAATAAGAGAAATGCACTCCTCCCTCAGTATATAATGTTTATTACTGCAGCGGACAGAAAAACATGGAACTCTATTCCTTGTCCGATTGGAACGGTAATAAAAATTAAATAAAGAATCAATATATAGTTCATTCGTGGGTCCGCCAAAAGAAATGTTAAACGCAAATTTGCCAATTTCACAGAGGTTCTAAACCTAAAAATATACGTGTGTGTGTGTGTGTGTGTGTGTGTGTGTGATTCAGTTTCTCTCTGAAAGGATGTAAAAACGTTTGCGTTTTTCTTCTTTTTGCTCTGCCATAGAAAATCTGCTCCCATATAAAATAAATATAGTTTCGGTAAATTAGCCGTTATATGTTGTAAAAGAATATTATTTTGTAGGTACAGTAAAAACATGAGATTTTAAACGTAACCTTAACAAATTTTTTCAGTTTTTATATTTCAAACCAAAAATATAATAGAGAAGTGAAGTACACCCCCAATAAAACACTCGTTAAAAGTTATAAATAGAAAGGGAAAAATATCCAGTATGAGTGTAAAAATTATAAAAGATTTTATATTAATTAATATTAGGCCAAGGCCCCAAAAGCGGGGGTTGTCGGCAGGGTTGGCCTGACCCAGTGAGTTTTTCAGTAAAACCCACCTGATGGGTTGTTTTTGTTTAATAAATCAACGAGTCCCTAATAAAATAATGTAATAGATTAATTCTTGCACAGTACTCATCACTGAAATACGAAATATGGATCAATAAAAGATTTCACAGTCACAAAACTTGACTGAAATATTACAAACAAATTATTTAAGCATTTTATTTTCAAGCAAAAAACACAGAGCCTACCCAACTGCCCAATGAAAATACAACTCGTGATCAATAATTCTTTTTGTAAGAAGTTCAGTTTGTAGCTCTATTCTTACACTATTTTCGGCATTCAAAATATGAAAAAGCCCCAAAAAAACTTTAAAAAAACACGTTTTTTTTTTTTTTTTTTTAAATAAAACTCGGTGGGGGTTTGCCAACCCTGGTTGTCGGGCTATAGCGTTTGCGCCAAAAAAATACATCTGATTAACCAAAATCAGTTCGTTTTATTTCCCTTACTTTGGGCCAAACGAAGTAAGACATCTTTTTACTGTTACATTAGGAAAGGTGAACTCTAAAGTAGATTTATAGAACCTAAAATATTTAACAATCGAAACATACGGTCTGGCCCAAACGAAACTATGAAAAACGAACACATTTTGGAACAAACACAAGAACACCATTTCTGTAACTCTACCAAAATCCGCTACAAACAACTGTTCCTTACCACCCGGAGAATTAACGTAATATAGCCAACATTAGTTTACTGAAACCAACTTAAAATCAACCCCTTTTAATCTTCAAAATTAAAACCAAACTTTAAATTTACAAAAATAGAAAATATTTTATTCTGATTCTTTCGAAATGTCGAACTGTATCTATATTTTTAAGTAAATCCTAGAACCAATGTATGGGTTTATTCCTGGCATTCTACATAAAATCCGTTGGCGGTCGGCTTATTGGTGACCCCCGCCTTAAAAGGTATCTAATATATTTAACTCTTCTACGTTCTTCAACCCCAGAAAGCCAACGTGGCCTATTACAGCAAAAGTACTTTTTTCTGGAAATGTCTAACTGTACGCGAGTTAAATTTTCATTATTATTCAGTAATGATAAATCCTTTAATTCACTCTACAAATGTAATTTTCATTATGGGATTACGGAGATATGCCGTCCCACACTGACCTTCCAGGGTTAAGGTTAGGAGCAATCATGGATAGAAAAAGTATACCCTATTCATAACCACAACCATACTATTATAAGATATATTAAAATACTTATTGTTACCTAACTAATGTTAGAAATTAAACTAATAAATTACTCTCGTTCATCATCAAATTTGTTAATATGGTACTACGCTAGGATATGGATCAAAGTTTTTTCTGTATTATTTGAACCCTTTGAGATTATTTTATTATTAAATATTTAATTAGATACATTATATTTGGATATAATTTTAAAGGTTTTGATGATATACAAGTACATATATATTAAAAATTAAGAAATTACTTATTATTAAACATAAGAAGTTTTAATATGATCGTAAGATATAGCAAAAAGGTGCTTTGTATTCTTTCATTATTTTTAAGTTAAAAAATAAAATGACTTGCGAGATATAGATATATACAAAGGTGGGCACCCGGGCCTCAAAAAGGACCGACGGTCCCGGTCCCGGTCCTTGCCTCAAACTGGACCGACGGTCCCGGTCCAGTCCTTTCTGAAGATAGGACCTAGGAACGACTCGGTCCTCGGTCCTTATATATAAGTGAAAAATTTGATTAAAATGAAAAATGAAATTAAAGACACCGGAAATCTTTAATTTTATTAACGTAAATTATAATTAATACAATACATAAATGATGAAAAAAAGTTATTAAGTTAAATGCTTGAGTT